>ML664175.1:8471964-8493224 GCA_007570785.1 Antilocapra americana
AAAAAAATGCATAAAATATATATAGATATTAGCCTGTTTTATCACTGTGGCTTCCCTGGTAGCTCAGACAGTAAAGAATCTGCCTGCATTGCAGGGTTCAATCCCTGGTTTGGAAAGATCCCCTGGAGAAGGAAATGGCAACTCACTCCAGTATTCTTGCCTACAGAATTCGTTGGACAGAGGAGCCTGGTGGGCTACAGTCCAAGGGGGTCTCAAAAAGTCTGACATGACTGAGTGACTAATATACACACGTGATAAAATAATGGCTTCCCTGGTAGCTCAGTCGGTAAAAAAATCCACCTACAGGAGACCCCATTTGATTCCTGGGTTGTGCAGATCCACTGGAGAAAGGATAGACTACTCACTGCAGTTTTCTTGGGCTTCCCTTATGGCTCAGCTGGTAAAAAATCCCCTGCAATGCGGGAGGCCTTGGTTCAATCCTTGGGTTGGGAAGATCCCCTGGAGGAGGGCATGGCAACCCATTCCAGTATTCTTGCCTGGAGAATCCCCATGGACAAAGGAGCCTGGCTGGTTATAGTCCATGGGGTCACAAAGAGTCGGACACCACTGAGTGGACAAATACACAGCACATGATAAAATATACACAAAGCCATTATATAAAGTTGAAATTTATCAAAACTTACACTAACACTCAACAGATCATACATGGCAGCATTCAAAGTCAAGACAAATGTAAACAAATGTAAAGATAGAGTATTCAATCATAACTGCATAAAATAAACTGCAGTACACATTGTACTACTGTAATAATTTCATGGTCAGCTCATGTTATTGCTATGCTGAGCTCAAGTGTTGTAAGTATGCACTTAAGATGCCATTGGACACCAGTCATCTCTATGTAAGCATTTTACCCTTCCAATAAATTGAGTGCTACAGTAAAAACTGATCTCTCACAGTTCTTTAGTATTTTTCCTTGTGTTTAGTGCATTATCTTGAACCTCAAATAACACCAGGAGATGAATATTGAATCATACTAGTGATGCTAGAAGTGCACCCAGGAAGCAGAGAAAAGCCTGACATTACAAGAAAAAGTTGAGTTGCTTGTTATGTTCTGTAGATTGAGGTCTGTAGTGTGGTTGCCCATCATATCAAGATAAATAAATCCAGCATAGGGATTATTATAAAAAGAGAAAAAAATTTTTTGTGAGGCCATCACAAAAGCTACACCAGCAGGTATGAAAAACTCATATTTTACAAAATATTTTTTTTATCTTATATTGAAAATATAGCTTTTATGTGTGTGCTGGATTGCTATAAGAAAGCCATTGTTTTTGTTGTTGTTTAGTTGCTAAATTGTGTCCGACTCTTTTGCAACCCTTGACTATAGCCTGCCTTGCTCCTCTGTCCATTGAATTTCCTAGGCAAGAATACTGGAATGGGTTGCCATTTCCTGAACCAGGGATCTAACCCACATCTCCTGCATTGCAGGCAGATTCTTTACCACTGAGCTACCTGGGAAGCCCTAAGTAAGGCATACCTAAAGACTAATACTATTTGAGAAAAAGCAAAGTTATTACATGAAAACTTAAAGCAAAAAGAAGGTGAAGGTTCTAAAGCTGGAGAATTTAATGACAGCACAGGGTGGTTTGATATTTTTACAGAAAGGTTTGGCTTAAAATATATATATATATAAAGATAACAGGAAAAGCAGCTTCTGCCAACTGAAAGGCAGCAGACGAGTTCTCGGATACCGTTAAGAAAATCACTGAGAAGAAAGGATATCTCCCTGACAGGTTTTAAACACAGATAAAAGTGCCTTATTCTTGGAAAAAATGCCACAGAGGACATTTATTAGTAAAGAAGAGACGTGAGCACCAGGATTTAAGGCAGGAACGGATAGGCTCACTCTACTGCTTTGCACAAATACAGTTGGGTTTATGATCAAGACTGCCCTCATCTACAAAGCTGCTAACATCTGAGCCCTCACAAGTAAAGATAAATGACACTGCCAGTCTTCTGATTCTACAACAAGAAGGCCTGGACAACAACAACACTTTGCATTGATTGGTCCCATCAATGCATTGTTCCTAAAGTCAGGAAGTACCTTGCCAGTAGGGACTGCCTTTTGATAATGGACAATGACCCAGGCTACCCAGAACCCCATGAATTCGACATCTCAGGCAGTTTATTGATCTACTTAACCCCAAATACAATGTCTCTAATTTAGCCTCCAGGTCAGAGAGTCATAAGGACCTTAAGGCTCATTGCATATCGTATTCTATGGAAAGAATTATCCACACTATGGAAGAGAACCCCAACAGAGAGAACATCATGGAAGTCTGCAAGGATTACACCATTGAAAATGCCATCTTTGTTATAGAAAATTCCATGAAAGTCATTAAGCTCAAAACAATAAATTCCTGCTGGAGAAAACTATCCAGATATGATTTCAGAGGATTTACAACAGAGCCAAAGAGATTGTAGACATGGCAAAAAAAAAAAAATGTGGGAGGGAAGGTTTTCAAGATATGGATCTTCAGAGAACTCAAGAGTTAACAGACACGACACCGGAGAAATTAACATAGGAGTTTGATGGAGATGAGACCTTCCAAACCAGTGCCAGATGATGATAAACAAGAGGTAGAAGAATCAGTGCAAAAACAAATTGACTTCTGACCATCTGGCAGAAGGGTTCTGAATATTCAAGACTGTCTGTGACTTCTTTTATGACACAGACTCTTCTACAATACAGGAACTGAAAGCAAAGCAAACAGTGGAAGAAAGATTCCTGCCACACAAAAACATTATTAGAGAAATGAAAAAGCAAAACCCCAGACAGAAGTTACAATGTATTCACATTGTATACCAAGGGCACCTGCTTCTCCTGCCTCCTCATCTCCTTCTCCTCCTCCTCTGCCACCCCTGAGACCACAAGACCAACCCCTCCTCTTCCTCCTCCACCTCTGCCTATTTAATGTGAAGTTGATGAGAATGAAGATCTTTATAATGACCCACATTCACTTAAAAAATAGTAAATAATTACCTTGCCATACAGTTAATAAATGTGTCTGCTGTACATGTGTGTGAAATCTATGTGAAAATCTAACAACTGTAAGGCAAGAACTGTATCCTTGTCTCATTGTTTTTATCATCACTTGAGTAGTCATTCTATAGAATATTGCATGCAAGACTTGTATTAAAGCCTATCCTTACAGAGGATAAAATATAAAATTAATAATATATTTGCCTTCTTACAATTTTATAACTTTGCTTTCAAAGAATTACATTACTATACAGTATGCCCTCTCATCACTGGAGAAACTGCATATCAGACTATCATCACAGGTAAGTAGTTTTTAAAATGTAACACTATTCCCAATACTGTATCATGAATATGATTGTAATACAGTTTGCCACAAAAATGTCATTAACAATTCATTCATTACTGTAGAGGCTAGGCTACCATGAAGCAACTGGAAAGATTATACTAGGCTAACATAAAGCAATCATATGCTATTTTATTATCCATGCATGAATTGTTATACCTGTAAATAAATATGCATTTCATTTTCATACTAATTTTTCATTTTTTATGTCTAGTGTTAGCAATACATTTAATATCTTACACTGCTTTGTGTCATATAAGACATTATTGATATAGCTACTGACAAACTATTCATCTTATAAATAGATAATATGAACTTATGATATCAATAAACATAGTATAGCACCATAAATGTATTTTCTCTTCTTTATGATTTTCATAACATTTTTCTCTAGTTTACTTTATTATGATTATACATAGTATATAGTATAAATAATGTACAAAATATGTGTTAATCAAATGTTTATGTTATCAGTGAGGCTTCCGATCAACAGAGGGCTATTGGTAGTTAAACTGGGGAAGAGTCAAAAGTTATATGTAGATTTTTAACAGCTTTGTGGTTGGTGCCCCTAATCTCCACATGGTTCAAGGGTCAACTGTACTTTTTGATAGTCATTAGTAATATTCAGCATCAAGTTCAGTTCTCTTCTTGCAGGATCTTGGTAGGACTCCAGTATTACACATCCTTTCATTGGAGGTAGGAAATTGGAAAGAGAGCGACCTGTTATGCATACACAGGAATTAAGATATATATCAAAGAAGCAATTAAGACAGAAATAGGGGTGTTCTAGTAGAACATGTGTCTACTAGCAATTTTAAGATGAAGACTCTGTGCAGATAGGATGAGACAGAGCAAATGCCCAGTTTCTGGCCTGCATTATTGGGGTAGAAGTAGATGGTGCCATTCACTGAGAGAAAGAACAGGAACATAATTGGGCAGAAGAAGGACCCTACTAATTTGAATTTGACACAAAATGCATTTGAGATACCATGTAAAGACATACAAAAGTTGGCTATACAGGACTAGAATGTTGGAAAGAAACCTATAAATCTATAGTTACGTAAGTAATAAACTCACAAGCTTGAGTTCATTGTTTCCAGGAGAGACTCTAGAGCAGCACAATGTAAATTTCTGTACTGACATAAATATTCTGTATTTGTCAAGTTCAATACTTTAGCAAATAGACGCATGTGGCTATGGAACACTTGAAATGTGACTGGTGCAACTAAGGCACTGAATTTTTTATTCTAACTTTGATTTATGCAGCCATTGGATCCCATAATGGACACCAAAGCTCTTGAATGAATAGTCTCAATACTCCATAAGTCTGTATCCACATATGTGCCCATATATGTACTCAGTGTATATCTGTGTTAACAGTTTCAACTTCTGCTTCCAACCAAAATAGAGTAACAGAGACCAGATTTACCCTCCCACTTGAAACATCTTTCAAAGAGGCAAATGCATACAACAATATTTTTCAAGACATTAGATCTCAGGCAGTGAAAGAACACTGATCCCTGAAAAATGAAACAGATGAGGTGAGCTTTTTGATTGCTCCCAGTTTACTGCTTGGAGGACATCTCCAGGCAGTGATACAAAATTAGGGAACCTAGGTAGACCCAGGATGCCTCTGTTACTTAAAAGCAGACACAGTTAGGAGGCTGGAAAGCCATGGTACCTAAAATTTATAGAGCAAAATACCAAAGAGGACAGAGCTGCCCAGAGAGACAAAGTCAGAGAGCAAGAGCCCTCTGGAGATTAACAGTGTTCCCTTCAGTTTTAAGTAATCAGCCCATGCATGTGAAGAAACCACATGAGGTGAGGATTAAAAACCTGAGAGGGTTAGAAAGATCTATTCTTTGGGCTCACACAGAGCCAGAAATAGTTCCTATTCCCATTAACCAGAGCAGAAAACTACATAATTCCTGAGCATTGGATGGAGTACTCAGAAAAGCTTGGCCTCAGTAGTGGGGAAAAATGAGCCCTAGATGAGTACTGCTCGATCGTGTGTGCTTTTTGTCCCAGGGAACATATGGCAATGTCAGGAGACAATTTTATTTGTCACACTACGGAGACTATGTACATATATGGAGTATATATGTATGCATGTAGATATGCATAAGAGATAGGTATGGAGATTGTGTATACCACAACACTGGCATACAGTTAGTAGACACCAGTCATTTTGCCAAACCTCTCATATAGGACCATCCTCCACAGCAAAGAATTATACAACTCAAAATGCCAAGTGACAAGGTTGAGAAAGCCTCCCCTAGACTAAATGCTGCTCTTGCCCCACCTAACAAAGCTTAAAAGAAAGACCTGAAAGGATCACACTGTTTCCAAATAACTACATTCCACAACAAAGCTCAAGAACACTCACAGGAATACAAACACATAAAATACCCAACAATTTAAAAGTGCTTGGTATCCAATCAAAGATTGTCAGGAATGTAAGCAAACAGGAAAACAGAATTCAAATGAAAAGAAAAAGCAATAAATTGAAACCAGTGGAGAAAAGACACAGATAATAAAAGTAGTAGACAGGTTATTAAACATTAATATAACTGTATTCCATATGTTCAAGAAGCCAGAAGACTGAACATGTAGAGAAAGACATGGAGAAAGAAAAAAAGACACAAATAGAATTTCTAGAGATGAAAGCTATGACTAAAATAAAAAGTGCATTACATGGGATTAACAGCAGATTAGCTGTTGCAAAAGAAAAGATCAGTAAACTTAAAGATAAAACAATAGAGTATCCAAAATGAAAAACAGAAAGAGAAAAAAGCTACAAAATAATTAATAAAGGGTCAGTGAGCTATGGGACTCAAGTGATCTAAAGTACATATAATTCAAGTCTCTTAAGAATAGAAGAAGGGTGACTGCAAAAAGTATTTG
Source organism: Antilocapra americana (assembly GCA_007570785.1). Taxonomy (NCBI): domain Eukaryota; kingdom Metazoa; phylum Chordata; class Mammalia; order Artiodactyla; family Antilocapridae; genus Antilocapra; species Antilocapra americana. The sequence goes on from ML664175.1 coordinate 8,478,216, forward strand.
AGGAAATAAAAGCCAAATGTTTTCCACATCTGATGAAAGTTATAAACCCACTGATTTGAGAAGTTTGATAAATCTCAATATGAAGAAAATGCAATTATTTCTGTCCAGATTTTGATACAAGTGCCAAGACTGTAGATGCCAACCTTACCTACCAAACCCATCTGTCATGAATTGATTTACATCCTCTCAAAATATCTATTGAGGTCCTAACACTCTACTTATGACCATGACCATATTTGGAATAGGGTCCTTCAGATGGAATCGAGCTAAAATGAAGTGATGCTCAAATAGGGTAGGCCCCAATCCAGTATGATGGACGTCCTTTAAGAAGATGAAACAGAGACACAGAGACCCACTGGAAGAATGCCATGTTACAGCAGAGCCAGAGATTGAAGTGGAACCCAAACTAAGAAACTCCAAGGACTGCTGGCAACACTAGAAAGTAAAAAAAAGTACTGGAACAGAATCTTCCTCAGATCCTTCCAAGAGAACATGGACCTGCTAAGATCTTGTTTTGGGGTTTTTTGCCTCCACTAATGTGAGAGAGTAACTTTTTCTTATTTTAAGCCATCCAGTTTATGTAATTTATTATGGCAGCCCTACGAAGTCAACACACTCACTATCCATGAAAGACCTGTAAGAACTGGCCAAAATTGCTTTTGTCACACCCTACCCCTGCCTTGGGGGCTTCCTAGATGATGCTAGTGGTAAAGAATCTGCCTGCCAATGCAGGAGATAAAAGAGACGTGGGTTCAATCCCTGGGTTGGGAAGATCCCCTGGCATAGGAAATGGCAACCCATTCCAGGATTCTTGCCTGGAGAATCCCATGGACAGAGGAGCCTGGTGGGCTACAGTCCAGAGGGTATCACAGAGTCAGACACAACTGAAGCAACTTAGCACACATGTACCCCTGCCTTGAGAGTATAAAACTAAACTAAAAAGTGCAGGATGTGGGAGGGGAGTGAGGTTCAAGAGGAGGTGGCTGATTGCATTGTTGTATAGCAGAAACCATCACACATTGCAAAGCAATTTTCCTTCAATTAAAAATCAAATTTTAAAAAAATAATGCAAGACCTTTCCCATGTGCCCTGAGTCTCATTTTTATTCCCCTCACTCAATGTCTGATGAATGAACTGATGCAGAATAAGACTGCCTTCATGCCCAGGGTGACATTATGTCTCATCTGCCACCTACACACACAGCCCAAAACCCACAAAGCTGGGCTACCAAGACAACTGGATCAAAATGACAAAGAATTAACATTTCTAGGGAGAGATCTACTTATTTGAGCCTCCTAAAAAAGTGCCCTCAAGTACAAGAGGATCCAGCTGCTAAAACTCCTAGAAGAAATGTCAGTCAATCAGGAAAGCTAAATAATTTGTCAGGCAGCACTTCTAGAGTGAGATGTAGGGTTCAGAAAATCACGAAGGAGAGTGGACCCAACTGACCTCTGGCCGCCTCTCAAACACTTCGTAATTCATACCATGCTGTGGTGGAGAGTTTTACAGCACAAAGACCCTTTAATTCTCAACAGGAATTCAGTGGTAGACTCTGAGCTCCGTGGTAACAAAGACCTAGAGAAGAGAGCACAAGCAGGAGCACATACAGAAATGTGGGGCAGCCTACAGGTCCCTAAGAGCAACTCAGCTGCCCCGTTCAGCTGCCATTACCAACAGGCCTCCTGTTTCACACACAGCTGCTCAGCGAGGTGTCATCTCTCTCAGTTCCTCTATATGTGAGGTGTGTGTATGAGTGTGGTGAGTGTGTGTGTGGTGTGGAATGGGTGTGTGACTGTGTGCGTTCTGTGGTATGTAGTGTGTGGTGTGTGTATGTTTATGGGAGTGGTTTTGTGTATGGTGTATTGGGGGAGGATTGTGTACAGCGTGTGAGGTGAGAGAGTGCTGGGAGGCAGGGAAGGGGGTTTGTATGCCTGGCTTCAGGTTTCTCTAGGTTCAGATGGAGCGAAGCAAGCCTTGAGGGTGTAGCTGCACCGTAAGCGGTGTCTTGGAGCTGAGCCACTGTCTGCACTATTTTTAGCAATGACGCCCTATGACTTTGTGATCTTCCCTAGTATGACTGAAGGCAGAGGATCCCACTGCGAACAACTGCAGCTCAGCACTCTCTGCTTTCCAGATCACATCGTCTCATAATACTTTCGAACAAGTTATGAAGCATTTCAGGATCCTCTGAGACCTTTCAAACACTACATAATATTTTCCAAACTTTGCAGAGCAAAAGAAAAAATAATTCAATATTTCAACACTAACTCTATGTGGGAACTTTTAACCAGTCTCGCGAGTCACCTTAAAATCTGGAAACTAACTAAATAAATGCCAACCTAATACAAAATCATGTGCTGGCCAAGCGTCAATAAAGAAAGGAAAATGGTGCCATAATTAGCATAAATTTATTAGCCTCTAGGCCCACTGGAAAACTATAGGGCATGCAGTGAGTAAATAAAAAATAATAGCTAATATTAGTGTCCTTTTATAAAAGGATGCTGTATCACAGATGTTATAAGAATTCACATCAAGAATGCTAAGAGATAACAGTTGCCCCAGGAACTCTAGTTATTTCATCTTTAGAAATGAAGTGGAGAAAAATATTACAGACAAGTTCAGGAACTCCTAGAATGCCAAATCTGATAAAAATGCAAGTCTGCACTTAAATTGCATGAATAATTAGAAAATGCCTGTGAGAATCACAAATGAATAATGAACACTGTAGGAAACACAGAGGTTGAGATTTTTATTTTATAGGCAAGGAAATAAATTGCCTGAGAGGTTAAATGACTTGCCCAAGGTCATATTCAATGTTAAGTGGCAGCTCTTGAATTAATCCAAATCTTCCAACTTCTTGCCAAAAATTCTTTACACTTCCTGGACTATCTTAGAACTCTCTATGCCTGACCAATTCCAGGAGCTGCAGAAACCACAAAAATTAATAAAACCCAATTATGGCCAACTAGGAATTTACTAGAACTCTCTTGCTAGTATGGGCATCCTTAAAGAAAGAATTCTGAACTATAACCACATTATTCCCCAGAAAGAGTTGAAGTCAAATCTCCAGAATACGCAAACATTAGAAAATGCTTCATGAATGGAACTTGTTGGTGACCACTTCCTGTTCCTAAGAGTATACCATGCTAGAATCCTAAATAATGAGTTGGTCTGCTCTCACAGCTCCAGCTAGAGAAGGAATTGTCTCTGGGTAAAGGAAAGCCAAATATATAGATAAGAGGCAAGAGGGAAAATAATTTTATTTCATTTTCATTATAAACATATACTGGTCTAAGCACTAAGAATACTAACTTGAATAGCCTTAAAGACTTTAATTAACTGATAAATAGTTAAATGTAGTAGGTGCTATGCCAGAGGTAGGTAATAAGTTCTAATCTAAGAAGCTTTTCTGATACTGAATAGAAGCCCAAGAAAACTGGGGTGGGTAGCCTGTTCCCTCTCCAGGTGATCTTCCCGACCGAGGAATCGAACTGGGGTCTCCTGCATTGCAGGTGGATTCCTTACCAACTGAGCTACCAGAGAAGCCCAAAAAAAGAGGCGGACGTGATAAAAGACACAGGCAACGGTGTGAAAAGGAACCCGGTGGAATGAGAGAAAATAGTTGCCAAATATATATCTATAAGGGGATAATACTCACAATATATTAAGAACTTCTACAACTCAACAATAACAACTAACCCTGTTAAAATAGGCATACAATTTAAATAGACATTCTCCAAATCTGTTATGCAAATAATCAACATGCTTACAAAAAGATCCTGAACATCATTAATCACTATAGAAATACAAGTCGAAACCACAATGAGATATGACCTCATACCCCTTAAAACGCCTATCACTAAATAAGTAAAAAATAAGTGTTGATGAGGATGTGGGGAAGTTGGAAACATGTACACTGTTGGGAATGCTACAGCCACTGTAAAGGTTTACTGAAGTTCCTCAAACTAAGTAAAAACAGAATTACCATATGATCCAGCAACCCCACTTTAGGATATTTATCTAAAAGAATTAAAAATAGGATTTCAATAGATAATTGAACATCCATATTCATAGTGCGGCTTTCCTGGTGGCTCAGTGATAAAGAATCTGTCTGCCAATGCAGGAGACACAGGTTTAATTCCTGGATCGGGAAATAGAAAAAGGAAATAGCCACCCACTCCAGTATTCTTGCCTGGAAAATCCCATGGACTGAGGAGCCTGGCAAGCTCCAGTTCACGGGGTTGCAAAGAGTCAGATGTGACTTAACGACTAAACAACTGACAGTGTCATTTTTCAAAACAGCCAAGGGATAGAAGCAACCCAAATGCCTGTTGACAAATACATGGATAAATAAAATACAGTATTTACATACAATGGAATATCAGTCAGCATTAAAAAGGAAGGGAATGCTGTCATACGCTACCACATGGTCAAACCTTGAAGACATTATATTATGTGAAATCAGTTAGTCACAGAAAGATGAATTCTGTAAAATATGATATGATATGAATAACATAATGTGAAGTATCTAAGGTAGTCCTACTCATAAAAACAAGCTACCAGGGGCTGGGAAGTAGGAAAAAGGAGGAGCTGATGTTTAACAAGTATATAGTTTCAGTTTTGCAAAATAAAAAAATTCAGAAGATCTGTTGCACAGTAATGGGAGTATACTGTGCACTTAGTAGTAAAAGAAGGTATATTTCATGGTATGTCTTTAATCAATATTTAAAAAAAAAGAGAGAGACAGATGTAAATCTCTCAGAAGTAACAAGGTCTCCTTATTTCTATCCACCTCTATCACCAAAGAAATAAAGTTCACACAGAAACTGAGAGTAAAGACCTCAAGGAACAAGCACCTGATCTAACCTTATCACTAAGACATGAGCATTGGGAAAGTACTGTAGTCTCTGGTAAGGTTGGCGAATCTTCAGGGCTTCTTATGGTTTGATCAGGAAGGGTGGTGAGTGCCCTAGATGGGTGGGAAGGAATATTGTTGGTGAACAGAGGCAAATCAGATCAGCCAAGGTCAGTCCAGGAGACAGATGAGATGCATAACTGGGCCAGCAACAACACATCTGCAGCCTTGCCTGATAGAGAAATTTTTTCTCACAGATGCCCACAGACTGAAAGGGACATTGGATAATTGCTACCATGGGACTAGGAGATCCTATAATTTGTTTATTAGAAGAGACATAATTTTGCTGATTTCTTTTGCTTCGGTAACACTTTCTTCTGAAGCACTGCAATTGCAAGGGGTAAGTAAGTATCAGCTTTGGGCAACAGCCAATGAAGGGGAAAGAGCATTGTTCCTAGACTGTAAATCCAGTGGTAACATCTCCCCATCAAGTAGTTCAAGCAAATGACTTACATTTCCTCATACTAAAATTAAAAGCTTCTGCACAACAAAGGAAACTAAAAACAAGTGAAAAGGCAGCCTTCAGAATGGGAGAAAATAAAAGCAAACAAAGCAATGGACAAACAATTAATCTCAAAAATATACAAGCAACTCCTGCAGCTCAATTCCAGAAAAATAAATGACCCAATCAAAAAGTAGGCCAAAGAACTAAATAGACATTTCTCCAAAGAAGACATAAAAATGGCTAACAAACACATGAAAAGATGCTCAACATCACTCATTATCAGATAAATGCAAATCAAAACCACAATGAGGTACCACTTTACACCAGTCAGAATGGCTGCCATCCAAAAGTCTATAAGCAATAAATGCTGGAGAGGATGTGGAGAAAAGGGAACCCTCTTACACTGTTGGTGGGAATGCAAAGTAGTACAGCCACTATGGAAAACAGTGTGGAGGTTCCTTTAAAAACTGGAAATAGAACATATGACCCAGCAATCCCACTGTTGGGCACACACACTGAGGAAACCAGAATTGAAAGAGACACGTGTACCCCAATGTTCATCGCCGCATTGTTTACAATAGCCAAGACATGGAAGCAACCTAGATGTCCATCAGCAGACGAATGGATAAGAAAGCTGTGGTACATATACACAATGGAATATTACTCAGCCATTAAAAAGAATACATTTAAATCAGTTCTACTGAGGTGGATGAAACTGGAGCCTATTATATAGAGTGAAGTAAGCCAGAAGGAAAAACACCAATACAGTATACTAATGCATATATATGGAATTTAGAAAGATGGTAACGATAACCCTGTATGTGAGACAGCAAAAGAGACGCAGATCTATAGAACAGTCTTTTAGACTCTATGAGAGAGGGCAAGGGTGGGATGATATGGGAGAACGACATTGACACATGTAAATTATCATATGTGAAATGAATCCCCAGCCCAGGTTTGATGCTTGATACAGGGTGCTCAGGGCTGGTGCACCAGGATGACCCAGAGGGATGGAATCGGGAGGGAGGTGGGAGGGGGGTTCTAGAAGGGGAACACATGTATACCCATGGCGGATTCATGTCAATGTATGGCAAAACCTACACAATAATGTAAAGGAAAAAGTAAATAAATAAAATTTTTTTTTAAAGAAAGAAATATGGGAGTAGTAATGAACTCAAAGGGCTACTGTGAAGATAACAAGAGAGAAAGAACACAGATAAAATCCCTAGTAAAGTAACTGCACACTTTGGAAAATGGATAAATTAAGCCTAGAAATTTTAAGGAGTCCTATGACATATGATTCAGTTCAGTCAGTTCAGTTGCTCAGTCATGTCCAACTCTTTGCTGCCCCATGGACTGCAGCACACCAGCCCTCCCTGTCCATCACCAACTCCCAGAGTTTACTCAAACTCATGTCCATTGAGTCATTGATGCCATCCAACCATCTCATCCTCTGTCATCCCCTTCTCCTCCCACCTTTAATCTTTCCCAGCATCAGGGTCTTTTCAAATGAGTCAATTCTTCACATCAGGTGGCCAAAGTATTGGAGTTTCAGCATCAGTCCTTCCAGTGAATATTCAGGACTGATTTGCTTTAGGATGAACTGGTTGGATTACTGTGCTGTCCAAGGGTCTCTCAAGAGTCTTCTCCAACACCACAGTTCAAAAGCATCAACTCTTTGGCAATCAGCTTTCATTATAGTCCAACTCTCACATCCATACATGACTACTGGAAAAACCATAGCTTTGACTAGCTGGACCTTTGTTAGCAAAGTAATATTGCTGATTTTTAGTATGCTGTCTAGGTTGGTCATAACTTTTCTTCCAAGGAGTAAACGTCTTTTAATTTCATGGCTGCAGTCACCATTTGCAATGATTTTGGAGCCTCAAAATTAAAGTCTGTCACTGTTTCCACTGTTTCCCTAACTATTTGCCATGAAGTAATGGGGCCAGATGCCATCATCTTAGTTTTCTGAATGTTGAGTTTTAAGCCAACTTTTTCACTCTCCCCTTTAGTTTTTCTTTGCTTTCTGCCAGAAGGGTGGTGCCATCTGCATATCTAAGGCTATTCATATTTCTTCTGGCAATCTTGATTCCAGCTTGTGCTTTACCCAGTCCAGCATTTCCCATGATGTACTCTGCATATAAATTAAATAAGGAGGGTAACAATATATGGCCTTGACATACTCCTTTCCCAATATGGAGCCAGTCTGTTGTTCCATGTCCAGTTCTAACTGTTGCTTCCTGACCTGCATACAGCTTTCTCAGGAGGCAGGTCTGGTGGTCTGGTATTCCCATCTCTTTAAGAATTTTCCACAGTTTGCTTTGTCCACACAGTCAAAGGCTTTGGCATAGTCAATAAAGCAGAAGTAGATGTTTTTCTTGAACTCTCTTGCTTTTTCGATTATCCAGTGGATACCAATATTATATTTTCAATATATGTGTGAATGTACATGACTGTAGAGATCAGCACCATCCTTACTTCTGGCATTCAGTTTATAGAAACTGTCTGCCCTTCCCATCATGTTAGTCAATGACTGATTGTCCTAAAAATAAGAGAAGGAAGGACAGTGACAAGGGCACACTCACCAGGACCAGCACCATCACATCCATATTTTCATTGAAAATATTTACATAACACACAGCTTGAGCCTTACTATACCCTAGCTCAAAAAATTCCCATGGTTTATGATATGAATGCTCAAGCATTTAGGGGGAAAAGTAAGATGGATTGACCCACAGATAGAAGAATAGATGTGTTTAGATATATAATTATATATATCAGTTGCTGGTTATAAAATTATTTCAACTTTTCTCTATGGTTGAATATTTTCATAATAAAATGTTGAGGGGGGGAAAAAAGCCATCCATGGCTTGCTAATACAGCAGTTTATCTATAGAAGATGCTCAATACATGTTGGACTGATAAAACCACAAGTAAGTGATAAATACTTCAACAGTGACAATGTCCAGTGATGAAAACAACACAAAGCCCAAAAGGATTTAAACCTGGTGCAGAATATAAGATCTGAAGGACATGATAACCTCAGATTCTTTTCCCAAATCTTGTCAATATCCATTGTGAGTGGATTTGTCTTTTATCTGGTACAAGTCCTCTGGAAAGCCACTATCTAAACCCACAACAATGCACACAGATGTTACTACAGAACTATATGTGTTTATGCCAACTAGAATTTCACATTCACTCTTTTATCACTGGTTGCCTAACCAGGATATAGGAATGTACTCAGTATAAGTTGTAGTCTCAACTCTATTTTCAACCTTCTGTAGGACATTCATCAAGTTATCCATCAGTGTTGTTCTTTGGGCCCCAAAGTCACCAAACAGGAGTCATGCTGAAGATATTAGACAGTGGTGAGCCAAAACCAACAGGTTCTGCCTCAGAGTCACTGCCCATGTGCCTCTTGCTGGATGTGGTCATCAAGAGCCCTAAAGGTATTACCCATATACGCACCCAGTAACAGATATGGGGTGATCACCTTGACTCCTAATCACTGGACAGCAGTTCAGAGTTCACAAAGTATTTTTCACATATATTATCTTCTCTAATACACATAACATTGCTCTTAGGTAATGTTGCCCCTCTCTTATATAGATGAATAAACTGAGGGTCAGTAACATTATAAACTCCTGTCAAAGTCCATATTAAAATTAAGGACCAAGCCCAGGTCATCTCATTCTGAATCTCACTATGCTTCCCTTGCTTTGTTGTCTATCCCACTCCTTAAACCACCAGGCTGTTCGATTAGACATAGCTCTCAGAGTAACCTCTCAGGTCACAAACTTAGGGCCTTTTATCATCTCTGAATCCCATTCCTAGCTGCCACTTTTACTCCATAGCAAATGAAGAATGAACACCACTGAGGCAGGACACTGGAAATTTTTCTTCCCCTTGCTAAGGCTACCCTATCATTCATCTTCCCCACATGTCCAACTCAGCACAGAAGTTTTGACTGTACTCCAAGACCTCCTTCTAATTAAAAAGTGCAAATAGGCATCTCCACCATGCAAACAGGTACTTGTCAAAAGCTAAAATGGATCTTCAACACACATCCTCATAAAATGTTGAAAGACATTTGTGCAAAGTGATGCCCACAGAACTTCAAATAAATAAGCATCTGATACTTCTGAAGATATAACCAACATGTTAAACAGGAAAAATGCATCATAGGAATTTCAAAATAGATAGAAACTAAAGGGAACAGGTTTGACAGTAACTTTAACTATAGACAAAGCCATGGGCTTTCCAGTAGTCACATACAGATGTGAGAGTTGGACCTTAAGAAAAGATGAGCACTGAAGAGTTGATGCCTTTAAAATTGTGGTGCTGGAGAAGACCCTTGAAAGTTCTTTGTACAGCAAGGAGATCCAACCAGTCAATCCTAAGTGAAATCAATCCCGGATATTCATTGGAATGACTGATGCTGAACCTGATGCTTCAATACTTTGGCCACCTGATGCAAAGAGCTGACTCGTTGGCAAAGACCCTGATGCTGGGAGAGACTGAAGGTAAAAGGAGAAGAGGACAGCAGACTATGAGATGGTTAGATAGCATCACTGACTCAATGGACACGAATCTGAGCAAACTCTGGGAGATAGTGAAGGACAGGGAAGCCTGGCATGCTGCATGCAGTCCATGGTGTCACAAAGAGACACAAATGAGTGAGTGAACAACAACAACAAAGGGAACAGGAGATGAGGAGGGTGGAATGAGAAAGAAGCAAGGGCCAAGTGTTTCGCATGCTTCATCTCATTCAATCCTTACAACCACCTGCCCAAGTAGGTGCTATTATTCCATTTCGCAATCAAAGAAACTGAGGCTGAGTCAGTAGGGTATAGGCCTACGGTCAACTAGTAGGTTTCCTTGCCTGCAGAGAGATGGACGTGAGTTATGTTCTGCCTCTAAGATGCATTAACATGAAATCTGAGAGGAGTAAAGGAGGCACAAGTCATTTCTTTGTCCCTCTAGCAGTAGCACCAGATACATGGGCTTCGCACAAACAAGTTTTTCAGCAGCCTGTGCAGTTCCCTGCCCTTCATTCATCTCAGGATATGAAAATGCTGTGAAGTCAGCAGCAATTTCCTGCAGGTTCCTGGCTGTCTCAGGTAACAGCCCTCTGACTCTGGACCATGGACACGGTGAAATTAAAAACTGATGGTGATCCTCTTTCACTCCTCCAGACTCCAGAGTGATTTGTAGGCAGCCAAATAGCAACACAAAATTATATGAAATTCCTGTTTTCCTCCCTGAACTCCAATAGAAACAATCACTTACTTCTGATAATAAAAGTAATACACAAAGTATAAGTAATAAAGCAAGTATAACCCATGACCTAGATATTACACTGTATATATATTGATATTTTTACTCTTTCTTTTCTATACAACACTGCTGTGCTAAGTCACTTCAGTTGTGTCCAACTCTTTGCAAACTCCATAGACTGTAGACCTCCAGGCTCCCTTGTCCATGGGATTCTCCAGGCAAGAATATTGGAGTGGGTCTCCATTTCTTCCTCCAGGGGATCTTCCCAACCCAGGGATAAAACCTACGTCTCTTATGTCTCCTGCATTGGCAGATGGATCCTCTTATCAACATTATTCCAGTCCTAATTCAAGAAGATTTCCATATACACACAGATGATTCCAACACCCTTAGCCTTTGGGATCCTAGAACTCCCTCTTCTCAATGATCTTGTCCTCTGCCTTGCCTCAGGCACTCACTCCCATGATCATGTCCATAATGACCCCATCATGACTAACAACTGCAAACCCTCCATGAGCTCATTTTCATACATCTCACTCCCTGATCACCATATTCCTTTTCTGCTCACACCCTCTGGTACTCAGACTCCATCTATACTAAGACGCCAGATAAGACCTCCCATTCATTGGTCCTATCTTACTTACTCTCCCTCATCCACTGATACTCTCTCTTCCTTCCTTACCCAGCTTATTCCTTGGTAAATAATTATAATCAATCCATTCCTTTGTATTCCTTCATCTCCCTTGCCCCTCTCTCACGTTATTATATTTGTTCAGCAAAACCACACTAGTTAAACCCAGCTTGCTTCTACATTATGCCTGTTCCATGCAGCTGCATGTGACTGGAGAAAAACATACAACACATGATAACCAGTCTCTCTTAAATCCACTCCCTGGGATCACCTCTTGATAAACATCTTGCACTATTCTTGTCACAGAGGATGCCTTTTTAAGGAACTGAAGCCAAGAGAAGGAATTTAAATCAATATTTGTCCAAATTGTGTGTTATATAATCCCTCAAAGTTTCCCCAAAGGTACACATGAGCACTCATAAAGTGAAATTCAGTAGGCATTCAGAAGTATCTCAAAAACCACCCAATAAGGTTTCATTTTTATCTGTTTCATGTATTCTCTGGCCCCGTTTAAGATCTCTAAATATTAGACATACTAAAGCTTACAAAATAGAGAACTTTGGATACTATGAAACCAGAAGACCTCTCACTAGATCCATAAGGCCCCTTTTAGTTCTAATATTTGGTCCTTTTATCAAGACACTTGTGAGTATTCACATCCAAGGAAGTTTTCCACATTCAGCCTTTGCTATAAGGTTGTTACAAGCTTCTCGAGGAGGTACCAAAAACAGGTAAATTTGGAAGGATTCCCAGTAAACTAGTAATGCATCTATCTGGGAGCATTGTAGCACCTCATACCAGACTGAATGCAATTGCTGAGGGATGATCGCCTTCCTCCTGGAGAGTTCAGTGTCACTCACACCCACACAACTTGTTTCTTTCCTGTTACCTCTTGCCTAAACATCACAGGCAATGATAACCTGGCCGTGGAATGAATGGATTGAGAGGAAACTCGGCTCTCCTGCTTTTTCCCCAGTCAGAATCTGGCCAAGTATTTGACATTTTGCTAGGGAGCTGAACCACTGATGGACTTTCCATTGGGGAATTGGCATTTCCTCACTTATTCTGCAAGTGAGGGTTGTTGTTTGCTTGATGTAATTTACATAAATTACATCATGTTTAGCTTGGCTGCAGGGTGTACCAATATGGACAAAAATAAATTAATAATTGCATTCCCTATTCCCCAGCACTCACAGCCTTACTGCTGATATTTGCTTGAATCCACATGCAAAAATCTAATTAAACTCTTTATCCCTGATTATATAAATCATTATAAGAATCCCCAGATTGCAAGATTGCCCCTTATTGCCAACATTCTAGTCCTAAGGCTCTACACATCTCCTATTTCTCCCCACTTCCCATCCCTGCCATGCTCTGTGGAATTCAATCAGTCATTCTCAGAATGCCCTTGCTCAACTTTCTACCTCTATCATTATTATCTTGTTTTAACTAAAATAGATCTTCCACAAGGATGCTACTTCTGTGAAGCTCTCACAATGGAGCCTATTTTTTCTTCCAGAGCCATCAAGCCACTGGACCCAGGGGTGCAGTATGTGTTATCCTTGCTCTTCACTGCTACTCTAATTCTCCCTCACTCTTCTCTAAAAATCTCCAACTTTGACTCTCAAGTCATCAGATTATATCACCTCTTATACCAAACTGTCACTGATATCAGAAACACCCAGGCCTACCTCATCTGTTTCTCACTGATTTTAGCTCTTGGTTCATTGCTATTCTTGCCTTGTTTTAATCTTTGGTAATTTCAACAAACTTATAAACAATTTCCCAAATACCCTGGGCATGTGTTCCTCAACTACCTCTTCCTCATCCCCTGGCCCTCACCCTACCTAAACCACAGACTCCCAGGATCATATGCTGGACCTTGTCGTTACTGACTGCTGAAATATTCAGACTCTAACATATCAGTCCACCTAACGGCATCTCCCTTGCATGGTCTTGCCTTTCACCTATTAAGAGAGCTAAACATATTTCTATCTAAAGTTTCTCCTCCAATTTCACACTAAATTCCACTCCACTCTCCAGAATTTCCCTCTCATTAATTTTTCCAAAGAGAACACATATATATTGTTAATTTCCCACCTTAAAAGAAATGGTCTATGTCAACTCACTTTCCCCACAAGTTACTGCCTAATCCTTTACACCCTTTTTCAGCAAAATTCCTCATAGAAGTGCTCCATAATTTGTGTCTCTAATTCCTCTCCTACAACTCTGTTTTAATCCACTCCAATAAACTTTTCTGGGCCACAACATAAGTCTCAACAAATAAGAGAAACTACATCAAGCATCTTTTCTGACCACAATGGTATGAAACTAGAAATCAATTACAGGAAGAAAACTGGGGAAAACACAAATGCAGGAAAACTAAACAATGTGTCACTAAAAATTTCAGGAGTCAGTGTAAAATGTAAATAGGATATCAGAAAATATCTTGAGACAAATGAAAATGAAAACAAAACTTTTCAAAATCTATGGGATGTAGCAAAGCAGTTCTAAGGGATAAGACTATAGGGATACAGGCATACCTCAAGAAACAAGAAAAATCTCAAATAAAAAATCTGAATGACCATTTATGAAAAGAAAAACAAAGTCAGAAGTGAGCAGAAGAAAGGAGATAAAAAAGATCACAGAGAGGAAATAAAGAAAATAGAGACCAAGAAAATAAAATTTTAAAAAAAAGATCAATGAAACCAAACAACGGTTTTTTTTGGAAAAAATAGCAAAATAAATAAAACTTTAGCCAGACTCATTGAGAAAAAAGAGAGGACCCAAATAAACAAAATAAGAAATGAAGAGGAAAAATTACAACCAATATCACAGAAATATAAAACAATCATAAAAGAATGCCATGGATAGTTCTATGCCTATAATTTGAACAATCTATGAGAAATGGATAAATTTCTAGAAATATATAATTTTTGAAGGCTGAATCAGGAATAGAAAATCTGAACACATCAATTACTAGTAGTGAAATTGAATTAGTAATCAAAAGCTCCCAGAAAACAAAAATCCAGTACTGGGTGGCTTTACAGGAGAATTCTGCCAAACATACGAAAAAGAGCTAATATCTATACTCTAAAATTATTCCAAAGAAACTGAAAAGGTGGTAATACTCCCAAATTCATTCTAGGAGGTCACCATTGCCTTGACAGTACAACCAGATAGACACTATAATAAAAGAAAACTACAGGCCAATATCCCTGAGGAACACAGATGCAAAAATCCTCAACAAAATGCTAACAAGAGGATTCTAATAATACATACAAAGGATTATACATCAAAATCAAGTGGGATTCGTTCCAGGAATATATCAACAAATCAATCAATGTGATGCAACACATTAACAACATAAAGGATAAAAATCATATGACTATCTCAATAGACACAGATTAAAAACCTTTAAGAAAATTCAACATCTATTCATGATAAAAATTCTTATCAAAGTTGGTATAGAGGGGAAAATATCTCAATATAATAAAGGCCATATATGACAAATCCACAGCTAACACCATATTCAATGCATGAAGAGTTGAAAGTTCTTCCTCTAAAATCAGGAATAAGACAAGAATCCCCACTCTCACCACCTCTATTTAACATCCTATTGGAAGTCCTAGTCACAGAAATCAGATAAGAAAGAGAAATAAAAGGCATCAAAATTGGAAAGTAAGAAGTAAAACTGAAACTATTTTCAGATGACATGATATTATACAAAAAAAA